>JAVSCE010017474.1:0-21573 GCA_032199065.1 Smutsia gigantea
ACCATTACTTTAGAAATGTTTTTACTAACCCAGGACTGATAGTGGTGACTATTCATATGAATGGGATATAATGCTGAATACTAACTTAATCAAGTAATTTATAGGGGTTCTTGCATGTTTATTTATTAAATGGTTGATCAAATTTTAAGAAGTATAATAGTGACTGAACTTTGTGTAAGAATTGTGTGAAACCTAAAGAAAAAATGTTTGATGATACATGGAAAGAGAAGTCCAGTAAAAACAGTGAGCTCAAAATAAACTCCGTGAAAATAGAGATGGGCAAAGAACACTAAAGAAAAAAAAAATCAGAAAATTTTTCCACTGGGAATTAGAGAAAATGAGAGGGAAGAGCCTGATAAATACCAATAATCAATGGTTCATAATCAATATGGATGAGCATATAGTGATTATGTGACAGCTGTGAGCACTGAGATGCAGAATCCTGGGCACAGGAATTACACATGGTGAGTAAATACACGAATGCCGTAATGAAGGAAGAGGTTCCCTTCATTCGCTCTCTGAGAAGCCTGCTCTCTAATAACTGCTGCTGCAGGACACAAAAACTCAAACTGCACAAAGAGGACAAGTGATCATACAAGTCAGCAATGGCACGGCACTTGTATCAATGGATATCACATCTCTGCCTAGAAATGTTTCCTAGTTCTTTGCTCAGTCAGAGAAATAAAATGTGTCCTGTTTTATTAATGATTATTAAAATATGCTGAAATGATGCATGCTGTGGCAGAACATCTGTGTTTTATTACATGTAACTTCTCAGGAGATACGTTAGTCTTACCTATATTATCCCATCCTTATGTACCAATGAGATATATGAAACAATTAGAGAATAACATAATACACTGCATAGTTTACCTAGAGTACAAGGTGTCATCTATTAATACTTTTTATTTAATTATGACTAAATAATTATTCAATAATTGCTAACTGTGAAAACTGCTTTTTTTGTGTCTTATAAATATCTGTAGCTATTGGAGCAGGATCTCCATATATAAGAACAGGGCCCATCAGGGATGGCTTTATGGAAAAAGTAGACCTTGGTGGAGTCTTGAAGTTTCTGGGAGGACATACTGGAATCCCAGTAATCATTTCCATGTGATTTGGGTTTGGAATTCTACACACATCATTCATAAACTTATAAATTTTGATTATTACTGAAAAGGAGAAGAATTTTCTAGAGCACACTGAAGGTATCTTTTAATGCTTATGCAATTTAATAATAATATCTTAAGCACTACAAGCAATTATTACACTTCCCTGGAACTTCTTATTTGATGCATCTGCTTTTGGATAAAAGCAAACATTAAAAAAAATCAGCTGAAGTTTGATATTACATTTACATAAATTTTGATGTAATACTTGCTAAGCATAAGTAATAAGATGTACTGTATTTCAAGGAATGCATTGTGCATGTGACTCCTCAAAAGTGAAAATGGTGGCAAAAAAAAGATCAGTACAAGAGAAAATGAAATGGTTATGCTTATTTGGCAGAAATGTATAAAATGCATTAAGCTTATGGAGACCACTTTTACCATTTTGATGCACCAATAGAAACTGGGTATGAGGCAAATATTCACAAAGCAAACGTGATTCAAAGTATTTCAAGGCACATATACCACCAATATTTTAGAGACCTTCTCCCCTAATTATTAGAAAATGAGGAAAATCGGTAGGTTTCTGTGACTAAATGGGTGTAATCAAAATTTTAGAACTTGTACCTGGAAAATTGCAAATACATTTTTAACATAATATATGTGACTTATCATGACAACCAACCAAATTTATTTATATTTAAAAATATAACTAGAATGCATATAAAATAACTACAGCGTCTCAAAACTAGCAGACAGGAAACACTTATGGCTTACTGCCTATTCCCATCCAGTGTAAGGATTGTTTTTACAATATCACTCAGAGATGGCCAGACACCTTCTGCTTGAACAGATGTACTATCTCACTATTTCTCTAAGAAGTCTATTTTATATAGTTGTAATTCATGGGAAACTTTGACTTCTGCTTAAGAATTTACCTCTCTGCGACTTTTATGTTTTGATCCAAGTTCTGCACTCTGAAGCTTCAAAGGAATATCTTAATTCAAATCAGTTCAATTAATAAATATCACAGAGTAGCTCTGCCACAGACTGAGGTAGGTGCTAGCAAACAATGAGGAATAAGACACATTTCTTACCTCTCTCTTCTGATTTGACAGTTATTCAAATTTCAGAAGATAAATTTTAACACCCTCCTTGATTCTTCCCTGAAAATTAAAGATCTCCAGGTCCCTGAACCATATTAAGAGCCTTTCCAATCACAATCACTCAATTTCTAAGTTTGCATAATTAAATCATTAAACCAATTAAAATTTTAATATGAAACTATTAAATGGGAATTTTCTTGCTGTTATATCTTGCATCTGAGAAGAGACCATCTGTATAAAAGTTACTGGGGAGGTGGGGGCAAAGAACGTTCTAATGGTTCCCTAGCTTATCTTCCAGCCCAAGGATATTTGAGAATTTAACAGTGGTAAGAGAGAAAAATTAGTAAGGATTTCTTTGGAGAGGTTGATAAGGTACAGGGCATTTCTCTGTTCTCACTGGCATTTCTCTATTTTTATCTCTACAACTCAAGCCAAGGAAGAGCGAGGGTTGTTAGAGACCATTCAGAGAAGCTTGAAATGTGCTCCCTGGAGTTAGAACAATTTTTATTTGAAAACATGTAGAAATAAGAGACTGAAGGTATCTGTTTCTAACTGGGGAGAGAGGGCCCTATATTTCCACTGATGGTGAGGCAAACATGCACGCGTTCCATGGACTAGAAGGGACACACAAAAGGGAGCTGGACTCGGACTATTCCGAAAGTGCCCCCCACCCCCCTGCAAGGTCTGGCTGCTGTGGCTAAGTGAAAGTGGGAGGTACCACTAGAAGCAGTTCCTGAGGAGAGGAAGGTAAGCACCCAGCTGGAAGGGACAGCTCCTGTGCTAAGAAATATTGTGGTGAGTTTGGGGGTGTCATCTCCAAAGAAGCAGCAAGAACAATTTTAATTGATTTGATTAATGTCCCCAACTCCTTATCCTCCAAGTAGCCAAGCTATTGACAATGCAAAGTTGCAGCAATACAGACACATTGATTATATAGCTGGCCTTATGACTTGCTTCAGCCAACAGAATGCAGTATAAGTGACAGTGTGCCAGTGGCAAGCCTAGGCGACCAGGCACCTCACACACTGCTGCTTCGCCTCCCCGCCTCCCCGCCTCCTCCTCCTTCCACCCACTACTATCACCGTCACTGCCTCCTTCTCCCCCTCTTGCCCTCGTTTCAGCTCGAGCTGGAGAACAAGGAGAACCTATAAATCAAGTAAGAGTCTCAGATTTTGATTTTTGACTGAACTGGACTTTAATGCCTGACACCGAGACTGTTCATAACTAAGAGCAACTGAAAAAGCGTTGAGATGTGTTCATGTAGGAAAAGCTCTGATAATCCAAGAAAGAAAGATATGATATAGGATATTTGGAAGACACTTCTGTGAGAAAAATGGAGTATGTTCATAATTTCACCTCATTGAATCCAACTAATTCAAGAAAACTGCTTTTATGTGTCTTATAAACATCTGTCTTAATAAATAATGTGCTTTCTCAACATGTTCTCCTAGTTAATTCATTTCTTATTGGAACTACAATATTATTTCAAAACCTATCAGGTTTGTAGGACTCAAATCTGATTACACTTATTACATTATTTATAATTTCTTCGTGATAATCAACATATTCCACCACATCCCATGTTAAATGACCAAATAGGTAAAAACCAGAGTACAGTTAAAGAGTATCACTTAAAGACTGTTAAAAGCACCTGAGACAAAGCACATGCTATGGGGGAAGAGCCATGAGGGGTGGGGTGGGGCGGGGTGGGGCAGGGGTCATGTGGCAGGAGATTTCAGAATGTGGGAGCAGGAATATTCTGAAGGTGAGAGGCTCATGCTAAAGTGCAAAGCTAAGTCCTCTGTGTACAGCAATCCATGCAGGAGCCAAGTGGGGACTGGCTAGGAGCCATTGGAGTTGTCGGACAAGGAGGTACAGACAGTGTCAGTATGGCTTAGGGATCATCAATCTCAGACAAATTCCAAAGAATATACACCCTGAAGTTCAGGGATGAAACACTTGGTGTTAGTAGTTTTGCCTAATATATTTTGGTGATAGAAACTAGCTTTTAAAAGCTAACACTTTTAAGAGAAATCTAAACTTCTAAATAAGATAAAAAGCCACAGCCTAACCTCAAAGATAAAGTGTACTTTTAATTATAATCATATTCAGCATAAATGGCTAAAATTAATTTCATCACTTCAATATTTCATTAACTTAACACAACTGGTAGAATGGAATTCAGTTACTGAAGCACATTATCTCATTTCCACAGTAGTTTCTATAATGCTACTTGTCATGAGGGCATAGGTATTTTTTGCAAATTGCTCCAATGTGTAGTGATGTTTTCCCCTCTTTTAGTTTCAGATACACTTAAATGTAGAACAGAATGACTTCAAACCATCAATTACTTTACACTATCATCTTTCCACAACTTAGTGGCTAAAGAAAAATAAAAAATAAATATACATTAAAAGGGTTATAAAATATAAAGTGAAGCCTACTTTTAAATATCTAACTTCACTAAGCTAATGTCATTATAGGGAACAAAATCAGTTAATTTGTTGCAAAAAATGTAATTTCCCAAGCCTCATTATGGCCATCAATTTGCAACTTTTCTCCACTCACCATTGTGAGAGTAAATGTATTTTCCTAAAGGGCATTCTTCTTCTCTACATTCTTTCTCATCTTTGAAAAAGTACTGCAATAGAGGTCTCTGTAATGGAATACATAGTCCCTTTCCCAGGAAGACAAATGTTTAAATTAATATTTTAAATTAAATTACATTCACTTTGACTCCATCCCATTTTATAACTTTAGTATATCCCCTAAACCGAGCTATCCTCCTGATTCTGTGGGCTATCCTCAAAAGCCAGAAGGCTACACATTGGTCTCTTGATTTTATTTCTTGGGCCAAAGAGAGAGAAACATAAAATTATATCCTAAATGCTTACACAATTGTTAAACCAAGCAAATCATCTCTTCTTTGGTTTTACGTAGAGAAGTTGGGAAAATTGGAGAGAGCATAGCTGGGCACTATCATTTGCAAACGGTAGACAGTAGCGTGTGTTGACCTTTCAGAGGGTAACAAGGGGTAGATCCACCTGCATGAGATTGCCAATTCCCATATTGACTCAAAACTCTAATTCATGTTGTTATCAATTGCGATAGCATTGTGATTGGTTTGAGGAATAAAGTTGCTAAAAATTAAGTCACCCTTTAAGAAATAAATATGTTGAGGAATAAGTGAGGTATTATCTGAGCAAGCAAAATAGGAAAACACAGGTATTGGATGAGAGTGGAGATTCAATGTTAAGATCTTGACCTGCAATGGACAGAGCCCTAATCCCAGCCCTGCTACATCATACCTGTGTAACCTTTAGCAGTTCCCTTAAACTCTATAATCCCTACCCTTTTCATCATTGAAATGGAGTTAATACTTGCACTGCTGAGTAGAATTCTGGGAGAATTAAAGCGATCACATATGTTGAGGGCTTAGCATAGTGCTTGGTATACAATAAGTACCCCAAAAATATTCACGATTATTGTTTCTGCTTCTCTTACAATCCTTAGGTCTATAAAGATGAGATCCACATGGAGTCTAAAGTCTGATGTTTAATCCCCCATAACATGGCCTTATGCTGCCTTTGTTTCCTATGTCATCTCTTACATCCTTTTGTCTATGTGGCTTGCTAATCACTACCTCTGTAAATTGCTGGTTTTACATCTAACTTGATGGGAATTCTTCATTTTCTGCCTATTTAAATACTTCAGAACTTAAGCCATGCTTCTCCTCTTCCACAAACCTTTCCTCTAACATGGAATGTTCACTCAAAACCCAGGACTGAGGGATTTCCTGGGGTGTGGGACTTTCAGTGCTAAAGCTGGCACAATCCCAAGGAATCTGACTCAAGGGCTAGAAGAGATCTAAGAAATTATCTAAAGCAACCTTTGCAATTTACTGACTTGAAAATAGAGCATCTAAGTGGCTAAACAAAGTTAACTGAATAAGTGGTTTCATGATAGAGCTGGAATTGGAATGTAGACTTTCTGATTGCCCATGACTTCTTCTAGTTTCCCCAAACTACTATAATTATAGTATATTTTAATGGAAGGCATAGATGTCTGAGAAAGAATAGAGACTTGCAAGCAAAATACCTTAACTTTAATATAGGCCTTGCTATTTACTAGTATGTAAACGTAGACAGCTCATTAAAACTTTTAAACCTCAGTTTTGTGCAGATTAACAAAATTTTAAATATTTATATATTATATAAAATAAACATTATTTATAAAATATAGCCAACTGTATATATATAAAAATCTATATTATAATATATAAAACCAACATATAAATGTTATATTTAAATATTTATTTTAATATGTGATATGCTTATTTCATACATTTTATTTATTTATAAACAAATATTTGTTTATTTTATATATTAAAATATAGATTTTGGAAAATATATAAATATGTATGTAGAAAGTGATATACACGTATCACTTTCACAGCTCTTAGAAATAGTACTTGAATCAGTGCATGTTTATTACTGTTATTACCATTTCATTTAACATTTCTATTCATACTTTTCATTCTTTTTTTCCCTTTCAATGCCATACATTTATGTAGAACTTCCCTTTTAATACCATACATTCTGTAAAGTTATCTACATGAGATTTGATTTGAACCTTTGAGCAACCCCTTAGGCGAGCTATTGCCTAGTTTTATGGATGAAAAAACAGGATCTCATGAAGTCAGGTAACATCTCTAGGTTCTTTCAGTATAATCAGCAACATCAGGGTACAACCCAAAATCTCCTGATTCATAGTTGAGCTCCTTTTAATTTACCTGTCTCCCTATAGCTTTATTTTTTTCTTATGTACGACATATGTCTTCACCTCTTCTGGGGCAAGGGCCTTTGAAGGCAGAACCATCCACTGAGCATGAGGGTGGTCAAGCCGGTCTTTGACTTGGACAGGGTGTTCAGGTGTCTCAACCATAAATTGCCAGAGTTATCTCTGCCCCACTGACCTTTGCAGAGAAATTAGGAGGAAGCATGGAAAATATAAACATGCATGGGTTTTAGTAACTTCTTAAATGCTACCCAAATTTAGGGCATCTCACCCATGACCAGCATTCAATCAGTTCTTGCTGACTGAATTATGCAGTTTATACCTAGGATTGGAGAAATGAGAAGGGGGTCAGGTTACCCTTATACCTTTATTTTGGTTTTAAGAAATAAATTACACCTTTCAACTTTTATCTGTCCTCTTCTGAAACATTAAATTCTAACCCCAGAAGAATTCCCATGTGCTCCCAAATCACAAAATAAGCATTAAGGGGAAAAAAGGGGGGGAAAAAAGGTTTCTCTTGTATTGCTGGGCTCCTGCATGTCTCTGCTCTGTGATCAGTCATTTCACACTTGGAGTGTACTGCCTTGGTTTTATATGCACACATATTATCTCTCAAGGTAAATATAAACTCCATAATGTCAGGAAAATGTTTTTCTTATTTCTATCCCTTATGTCACCAAGCATAGTGCCTTGCAATTTCTAAGGAATTAATTTTGTTATTGTTGTTTAATATTTTCTACTTGCTAATTCCTCACAGGGAAGTTGAACTTGACTCCGCTTACACGTCAATTCTCAAAGCCTAGAAATTTCCTTTCTGCCTCTTTGTGTCTCCTTCTGCCAAATGTCCCATACATTCATTTGGTCTAGCACCCTACACTGTGCTATAAGAATGGCACAATCTACCTTTAGCCTTGCATGCGCTGAGTGGCAACTGTAGGGAGAGATCTATTTGGATTTGTATCAGAGTAGAGCAAGAAGCCATCCAGATGCTTCCTGAATCTTGTTTGTTAGGCAGACATCTATTTCCCTCATGCCTGAGGCTAACACTTCTTGTTAGAGTGAAACTTCTCATTTTTAATAAGCAGTGGATACTATTTGCACTTATTTGTCTCTGAGAACTTCACCTGGACAAAAATGTGCTCATGTCATCTGTGAAGCTGATTTGACCAATAACGTGTGCATGGAGTTTTCCACTCTGAGCAAAATTAAACAGAAGATTTTTCAGCTGCAGCATGGATATGCATGCCTGACAATATCCATAGGTATCACTAGTAACAGAAAATTTGTCTTTACATTCTATTAGTAACTACATTCAAATCTAACATTTCATGTCTTGGAGCCTCAAGTTCATCACCAATGAGAAAATACGAGTGATAACTTCTTCCTGCTTGAGACAGGTTTCTTTTTTATGAGGTCAGATAAGATGACATGTGACAAAGGCCTAGAGTAACACAGAATACACCCTCCGCCTTTGATAACATATTAGATTGGACCTGTGAATAGTTCCCTAAAATATTCCCCTCTCTAATGCTGCCCTTCAATTCTTGGCCCATGAGGGCATGAACCAGAATCAGATGGGAAAGATAACAAAATTGCCAGTTTTAAAGATCTCTCATCCACAAGATACTGCATCTGTCTAAATAATGGATTTCTATAAAATCCAGGAGCAATGTTGCATATTATAGTTGGATCTACTTCATTACACAGTTATTTTGTACCTTTCTGGACTGTTAGTCAAATCTCCCTGCTGCCTAGCAAGTTTCTGATTACTCTGGATTTCACTAATTACCCTGTAGTCACATGAACTGGACTAAACCACTTTAAGCATTCTTTTGCCATAGGTTTCAAATCAGTTTTCATAGAATCTGTTGCCATGGCACTACAATTGTTTCCCTGATAATGAGTCTTTCCATAGGAAGAACAGCCAGGAACCGTATTTTAATTCTTACTCAGAACATCTTTCTTTCAGGCAAATACTTTTCTTCCAGGGAATCACAGTATGTTTAAAAAATAAAGATATCTGAAAAAAGTAAGGAATCAGGCTTGGGTTGCTCCTCCAGTGACATGGCTGGGGAAAAATAAGGTGCAGGTAGATTGGATTGAACAGAATAAGATAAATGCCAAGGGTCAAGCCCTAAACCTAGCTCCGAACCTATAAACCTCTGATGACTATCTTTCAAGATGCAACACTGCCACCTGGCTGTGTGAGTTCTAGAAAGGATGCTGATGCTTTGCTAACCAAATCCTCTGGACATTCAATCGACTTTGGGATTTCAAGATTGTCTAAGTAGAATTCTGGACTCTGGAAGACTCCTATAGTATCTCCAAGAATACAAAATGCTAGGGCACAAAATCAGAATGAGATAATCAGAAAATATCCCAAGGACCATCCAAACCACCATTTAAAATTCATGAAAATAAAGCTCAAAACTGAACCACAAAGGTAGTGTTGTAATGTAAGTCTTAAAACTTGAGGAAGAAAGGATTGCAAAGGGTATACAGAAGCAAATGCAGGGCAATCAGTAGTTAGAAGGACATGAAGAAATAAAAGAGATGATGGTGAGGATAGCTTAGTGAAAATTAAGAGAATTGGGAAGATTTTAGCTAATATTGAACAGTAGAATCAACAGGTCTTGATTCTTGGTTATAGTTTGGGAAGATAACGAGGAAGAGGAACAATGCCTCAGTTTCTGACATCAGCAACATGGTAGATAGTAGGGCCATTCACTGCAAGAGATCCTAGTTTAGAAGTACATTCTCTTTTTCCCTTGAGCATTGACATTAATAATTTTTTTTTGGTGGATGTCTCCCCAAGCAAGGGAAGCAGAAGCAAAAATAAACAAGTCGGGTTACATCAAACTAAAAAGCTTCTGCACGGTGAAGGAAAACATAAATAAAATGAAAAGGGAACCTACTGTATGGGAGAACATGTTTGCAAATGATATATCTGATAAGGGCTTAATATCCAAAGTATATAAGAAACTCATACAATTCAACAATCCAATTAAAAAGTGAGCAGAGGACTTGAAAACACAATTTTCGAAAGAAGACATACAGATGGCCAACAGGCACATGAAGATGCTCTACATTACTAATCATCAGGGAAATGTAAATTAAAACCACAATGAGATATCACCTTACACCAGTCAGAATGGCTAATATGAAGAAGACAGTAAATAACAAGGGTCTGTAAAGAAAAGGGAACCCTCCTACACTGTTGGTGGGAATGTAAATTGGTGCAGCCACTATGGAAAGCAGTATGGAAGTTTCTCAAAAAACTAAAGATAGAAATACCATAAGACCCAGCAATTATACTTCTGGGAATGTACCCAAAGAAAACAAAATCACTAATCCAAAAATAAATATACACTCCTATGTTTATCACAGCATTATTTACAATAGCCAAAATACGTTAACAACCTAAATGTCCATCAATAGATGAATGGATAAAGAAGAGGTGGTACATACATACAATGGAATATTACTCAGCTATAAAAAAGAACGAAATCCTGCCATTTGCAATAACATGGATGGACCTTGAGGGTATTATGCTAAATGAAATAAATCAGACAGAAAAAGACAAATACCATACGATTTCACTTATATGTGGATTCTAAAAAGCAAGCAAACAAAACTGAAATAGACTCATAAACACAGAGAACAGACTGGCAGTTGCCATGGAGGGGGAATGGGTGAAATAATGGAAAAAAGAAAAATTTGTGAACGTTTGGTATCTTGATCTGGGTGATGGTTACATGAGTACATACACATGGCAAAATTCTTCAATCTTTACACTAAGATGTGTGCATCTTATTGTATGTATCAGAAGAGGTTGAGAAGAATGGACAGAAGTCTAAGATGTGTCTAGTGGATGGCCAAGAAATATTTTGGCAGGAACCAATTAGGAGATCAGGAGAAAGAGGAGCTAGTATTTATTACGCCTTTACTATAGAACAAGTGTTCAGCAGACAGGCTAGTGTTAGAAGATAGGCAACGTCTCTCCATTTGACATTCTTCGCTTGCTTAACTACTGTGTCACTCATCCCACAGTTTTACATCATTTTCTCAGGAAAGTTATTTTTAACCAGCATGCAATGATCATTCCTTATGTCACTAACTTCAATGGCATCCTGTGCCCCGTTTTATTATAAGCATCTACTTGTCATTACTTAATCCATACCTATTGTATCTGTCAGGTTAGTATAGTTTACACTGTTGTAATGACCATCCCTTGAATATTAGAGGTTTAAATGTTAACACATTTTTTTCCCTCACACTCTGTTTTCAAAGCAGATCAACAGGAAGGTCTTGCTTATGGTAGTTACTCAGGGATGCACGCTGATGGTAGATCTAATAGCTTCCGGTGTGGCATTCTCAGCATGTATCTCCATGATTGCTACAGTGGGGACGTTAAGGTTGGAGAGTAAACGCCTCTTCATGGAAGTGAAACATATTCACATTTCATTTGAAAAACAAGGAATGAAAGTGTAATTTTCCTGTTTGCACAAAATAGAGAAAAAGAATATTGGCAAATAATTTCTACTGTACTCAATTTACCTAATGGACTGTATGAGTATGTATATCTGGTTCATCTTGGTATCTTCTTAATGTAGTGACCAGCATGTAGTTGGTACCTCCAAGCTATTAAATACATAAAGGTGTCAAAGCTGGGATACAGATCCTAGACTGTCTTCAAAACTGATGTTTTTTCCAGTCTACCATGCTAAGCCACAGATATTTATTGTACTCGTTTATTTCTATCTCTATAAATTCCCTAATGTATAGCTGGCTCCCAGAGTTGTTTGGGAGTTTTAAAACCATTTTATTCCAAAAGGTAGATACACTCATTATTATGTGATAATGAAAACGCCCATTTTCATCATTTTCATTCTCTTTTAATGTGTTCTAAATTTAACACATCATCTGAGATGAAATTTTCAGGATAGTGAACTGAGTATAGATTATGTAAGATATTAGAAATAAGATAAAAACCACATGAGAAAAACTGACACAGAGACAGCAAAGGCCACATTAGGAAAATACTTTGCCAGAGCTTCAAAATCAGCTAGAGGCTTAGCTGTTCAAACAATGTTACCTAAATTAATTAATTTATTTGGCTGGCAAATTCTAGTAAGCTAGAAAATAATATTGCCAGGACTAAGGTCTTTAACAATTCTTACCTTACCAAACATTTATGTTTACCATCAACTGTATGTCAGACATTTTTAAGCACTAGCATTATGATTTTCCAAGTGCAGAATTCTCTCTTGCATTTGTTTAGTGGATGGCAAGTATTCCATTATGACCAGATGGTGTGTGGGTTAAGAATTATGGAAATGAGGCTAGAGTGGGGACAAGTGTTGTCTTATATGACATGTGAAGGAACACATATATTGTCATGATTCATAGTAATTTTAAGCATGAGAGTAGCAATCTAACTTTGCACTGTGAAAAGATGACTCGCGTGTGTGTGTGTGTGTGTGTGTGTGTGTGTGTGTGAATGCATTGGATGGGGGCAAAAATGGGATCAGATAGTAGTTGAGGTTATTCACTAATGTGAAGAGAAATTAAGAGAGACAAATTAAGGTGCTGACAATGAAATGTGGAGGATGGAATGAATTTGAGCAATATTACCAGGTTGTGGTAGGTTGAATAATTGGTCTCAATTCTTCACTTACCTGAAATGACATTACACATAGACAACCATCCTATGTGTTCATTTTGGGCAGCATGTACTCCCATGCTAATTTTACATTAGGCTTGACATGTGACTTCCTGTGGGGAATATAATGTTAGTGGATGTGATGTGAGCAGAGCTGCGGCAAGCACTTGCACATTGGGCTTGGCCCTCTTGGGCTCTAGTGATCTGCCATGAGAGACACTAACCCTTAGAAAGTTGCCGTCCCTTCAGCCTGGGCTTCAGAATGAACACATGGGGTAGACCTAAACCAACCCTGCAGAGTTGTCTAAAAACCCCACAGACCTATGATTATGAGAATATATGTTTATTGTTGGATTCCATCAAGTTTTCGTGTGGTTTATTATGCAGCTTTATTTTGGTGACAGATTACTAAGACATAGATAGATATGCTAGGCCTCAGTGAAAGACTGAAAATCTGAGCAAGATGTAGGGGATTAATGTTGATCCCCAGCTTTCTGGAACAAGGAACTGAGAGTATGATGGCAGAGTTCTCCTGGGGGAAAGAAAAAAGGAGGAGCGGGATGGTGAGGATAAAACTATGAGTTTAGATTTGGGGCAGATTTAATCTGAAGTACCTGACAGACATCTACGTGGGTGTGTCGTATAGGGTTCTACCTGGAACATCACAGTAGAGGTAATTATAAAAGGCTTGTAAGCAACCAAGGTCCCTTCTGTATCAAAGCATGTTTTCTTACAGGATGTGTCTAACAGAATATGATGTATAGAAAGGCTGGAAAATTTGAGTTGAGAGATACTAGCATCCAGGTAGTGGTTGAAGCCATGGGAGGGAATTAAATCTTCAAGAAGTGTTTATATGATTTAAACAGAGGCAAACCAAAGACAGAACCCATGAGGTCATTAATGTTTGAGAATTGGACCCCAACGTGGAAGACAACAAGGAGAATGAGAAGAAAGATCCAGAAAGATGGGAGGAAAATTCAGTGAGTGAAATTGTAGAAGCAACTTGTGAGATTTCAAGCACAAAAGACTAGCAGCCAAACATGTCAAAAACTCTAAAGTAGGATAAAGATTTTTTAAAAGTGCTTTGAATTAAAAAGACTAAACAGCATAAAAGTGCCATTTTAAAAATATGTAGGATTAACTAAGTGCACTCAAAATTCCAATGGAATTTTCACTTGGAATTTGAAAAAGTAATTTCAAAGACATTTGAAAGAATAAATGTAGCAAATAGCTGAGAAATATTGAAAAAGAAGAGCACTGAGAAGGAACTTTGCGTACCACATTTTGCAATATATTTTAAATGCATAACCATTAAATCGGTATTACATTGGTGCTACAATCGATATATCAATGAAATGGACTGTTACGTGTAAAATGTTTGACTAATGTGGAGAAATGGTGGCGCCATAAGTTACATATAAAATGAACAACCCAATGTATAGAGCGATCATTAATATTAGAAGAATATTCAATATATGGTAATGCATTTGCAAAGCATTATTTTAAAAGAAAAGATACAAATATATTAATGGCACTTTATTACAACTCTGTAATATATATTATTGCCATAAGTATACATATTTCTGAAACAAAATGCATCAGATTATTAACAATGGTTCATTTGAAGAACTAACAATAGTTATCTTTAGGTAATGGAATTATGGGTGATAGTTCAATTTCTATATTAAAGTTTTAAAAAACTCCAAATGTACTATAGTGGACATATGTCACTTTTATTAAAAGTAGAAAATGATAACTATGTGTGGTGATGAGTATGTAAATTGATTGTGCTGATTATTCACAATGTCTACATATATCAAAACATCACTGTACACCTTAAATATACACAATTCCTATGTGTCAATTATATTTCAATAAAGCTGAAAATAAACACTATATTTTTTAAAGCTTCCATTGAATTTATCACCCAGGAGATCCCTAGTGATGGTAGTAAAGGAGTTTCACTGGAGAGGTAGGAAAGATAAATGTTTTGAGATGTGATAAAAATGAACAAGTTGATAGATCAGTGTAAACCACTGATTTAATATAACTTGGCTATCTGGTTAAAAATAAGCTTTAAAAATGTGATAAGAGAAGTCAAGAGTAAATGTAGTAATACTTCATTTGTCTCAAGATTCTAGCTGGAACATTACAGGAGAGGAGATAATTAAGCAAGATCTTTGAGCAACCAATGTCCCTGTATAAAAACAAATGTACTTGGTTCACAGGATAATCATTCAGGTCATCCACAAGAAACTCTTGATTTTAATTTGATATGTTTCTTAAAAATTCCAGTTATCTAAAACAGTCTGATTTGCTGACCATTTAGAAGCAAAAAACAGGAAAGAATTGCTAGAATTGTGAGAAGCATAAAGGTAGTCTAACAATAATTGAGGAGACAAAGAAACTATAAATGACAGGGAAAGAATAATTTAAAGATATTGGTACTAGTCAATGTCAGAATTGTAATCTCAATTAACTGGGATAGAAATGGCAGAGATCTGAATAAGGGCAATAGCTGTAGGGATGGAGAGAATGAAGAAGTTTTAGGAAGTATATATTTCCACAGGGCAAGCCAGAATATATATACATATTTTCTATTTCTGGCAAGTCCAAAATCCACAGGGCAAGCCAGTAGGCTAGAAACTCATAGGCTACAATCTTGAATCCAAAATCTGTAGAGCAGGGCAAGCAGACTGGGAACTCTGGCAGGGTTTCTGCGTTGCAGTCTTGAGGATGGATTCCTTCAGGAAACCTCAGTGTTTGCTCTTGGGACATTCAGCTGATTAGATGAGGTACACTCACACTATGGATAGTAATCTGCTTTACTCAAAGCCTGATTTAAATGTTAATTACATCTAAAAAATACAGCAATATCTAGACTTATGGGTGACCAAACAACTGGGTACTATAGCCTAACCACATTGGCATATAAAATTAAAAGGTGGGAATGGTAGGAGGAATCCAGACTTGGAAATTTGATGCTGCCACTAACAGGGACAAAGAATACAAAAGAGGAGAAAGGAGCTTGAGGAAAAATGATTAAGCTTATATTTTTTCACACTGAGTTTGCGATATCCATGAACCAGTCATAGCTGGAAGTGTGTTTAAGCTTTGTGGGTAGGTCAAGTCTTGGGATAATAGATACGGAAGTTATCAGCAGGTAATTGGTAGGTAGAATGGCAAGAGTAGATGAAGCAACCTGGGGATAGTTGTGGGGAAAAGAATAGTGGACTGGGTATGGTAACTCAAGGAATACAGATGTTTATGGGCTGAGAAAGTGAAGTTCATTGAGAAGATGAAGAAAAAGGAGTTTGGGAGGCAGAAGAGCCAGGACACAGGTAGTGTTTTGGAAACTGTAGCAGAAACAACGCCGTGCTCACCAAATCCAATTCCATATTCCTTCTTCTTAGGCACATGGAAAACTCCATTTCTTAGACCCCTTGAGGCCAATATATAACTTGTTTCAGCTTATGAAAGGAGAGAGGAAGTGATAAGTATGGTTGAATCAGTAAAAAGCCCCTTAGAGACTCTGGCAATTCTTCCCTGCCTCAATGAGTAAGGAAGCCCCAGAACAAACCCCTAATACCCTTCCCTCCCCCATGCCCATCTAATGTGTAATGTCATTGAAAAATAAGCCTTTGTTGTGGTAAAGCACTGAGATTTCAGTATTAATCTGACACTCTAACAGAACCTTGTCTATCTTGACTAATACAGATGCAAAGGGAATAGTATATTTAACAAAGAAGAGAATAGTCACAAAAGTGTCATATGCGTCAAGAGTTCTAGAAAAGAGACCTTTCCATAGATGCCCAGACGTGGAATTTTTGATCCAGTAAGTTCAAACACTTTAGGGGGTTTCAATTAAAACAGTCTGACAGAGAATCAGCATTGTCTTTTGTCTTTAGCTGAAAAATGTGCTCAGTAGATCAATGAAATGTGGAATTAACTTGAACTGGAAACTGACATCACAACACATGTACACATTACAGTGTATTATCCTTGTAGTTTGGCTTGAAATCTTAGGTGATAATATAAATGTTCCTTAAATTATCTTTGCCTTAGTTCTCCATTTATGCTTTGCAAGAAGAGTGGTCTTAGTATTTTCCCCTTAGTACAAGAGACCCCATTTTATAAACAACTTTTATCCTATATATTTAGCTAAAAAACTGATTGTTTAGAATTCTGGGTACCGTTTCTCAAGTGGAAAGAAATGATAAAGGATGATTAGTTTCCCAAGCCAGATCCCACAGCCTATTAACCTACAATGTGGCTAGACTACAAATATATATTATTCCTACACTAGAAATATAAAATAACATAAATATATATTATAGAAATACACATATACATAGTTATGACTTATTTATTTTAATTAGTGAGAAGCAAACTGAATGTCATTTTATATAAGGCACAACAATAGAGTCAAGCAGGAAGCTGTGCCAAATATAAATGCCTTATATTTAAAAAAGCAGAATGAAAAATTTGAAAAGTACATTGTTGCAAAATAAAGGAAGTCCAACTGGTCCAAATGCACACATGTGATTATAAACTCCAAATATTTGTATAAATAAAAGTGAAATATCTTATGAGGCCAATAATTATGACATAAAATATTCCAGCTTAGAAAAATTAAGTTAAAACATCGCTTCAAAACTATAAAATATATAAGCAAACGGTGCTTTAATTATGCAGCATTTCCAGGGTATTCCAGTCCTTCTTCCATATTACTCTCAAAAGAAATCATCAGAATCTTCTCAGGTTTATAAGAAATACATTATCCTTGAATACCTTGGATACCTTGGTGGTATCCTTGAATACCAAACTACCCTTAAATCTTAGTCTAAGATGTGGTCCAAGCTGAGTTCCTCAGTTCTTCGTTACTTAGCTATTTACTAATGACAGAAAAAATGTCTCTCAATTGAAGCACCTAATGTATCCTATACAAACGGGGAATGAAATATTAAGGCTTAAAAATTTTCCTGATAACCATGGCGAGTACTTTAACATTAATAGTTTTTTTTGACTTAATATTAATGAAAATCCTCGTATAATGTTTTAGGGGCTACAGATGTGACAGACTCCCTATCAGGTTATTTCTACATTTTAGATTTTAACTGTTAAGGTTTTTTATAGGGTCCCAATTCTTAACTCTACCAAAGGTCAATTAATTCCTCAATATGCAAAATGAAAACTCAGCAAAATGTTTTGCTAATAATAGTTAATACATACATCATGCTTATGAATTCATGGGCCCTCTTCTGAATGCCTTACATTTAATTCTCAAAATAATCATATAGTTAGGTACGACTACTATCCCAATTTTACAGAGGAGAAAAGCACATATAAGTAATTAAACCCTGATCACACATCAAGTAAATGTGTGATTGGCTCACAAGTGTCTGGCTCCAGAATCTTATGCTCCTATGTACTGTATATTGACTTTCTAGATGGGGTGAGATAAATATGCTCCATGAATTATGTAGAAAGCCATGAACTATCAAGAATTTATCCTCTGATATAAATTTTCTCTTTGTGAATTTGCCATCTTGAGGAAGAACATTCAGTGGCTAATCTTTTTTTTTTCCATTTTATAGGTGTAATGATTAAATATTTTATTCTTCTTCTGTAAATTATTTTTCTCATTTTAAAGGCTTCCCTAACAACTATAACTGAAATTTTCCATGCCTTTGAAAGTTTTTCTTAATCTTTTAAAATATTGTAAAGAATAATATATGCTCCCTGTGGAAAACAAAGTACATTAAAAATTAAAATATGAATTGTCTATAACCACTGCTAGCTCTTAGTGTATTTATTAATAAACTTCTGCTGCCTGATGAACAGGCATAAAACTCAGCCGTAGGTTGCCTAAGATGAGAGGGCTGGCTGGGATTTTCTCTTATGGTGATGGTAATTTTAAAAAGTACGGTGGGTCTTATAAATGTGCTGTCACAGGAAGATCCTGCATTAACGTCATTAAATTACAAGAGCAAGTCACGGAACAGTATGTACATTGTGGCCTATATATGTTAAAAATTAAATATATTTTTCAGCACATCCATGTATGAAAATGCCTTGAATCAGCTTTAAAATGACACATGCCAAATTATTAATTGTGGTCACTTTTGAAAAGGGGGCTAGATTTTAGGGGAATGCTATTGGAGGCATATATTGTGACTGATCGGTTAGAACTTTTTCTAACAAGAATATATACATTACTATTAGCTTTGTCATTAAAATATTTAAATGAGCCTAACAATAGAAATAGTAGTTGTGTATTACTCAGATAAAGTTACTGCTAACACTTGTAACAGAGAAAACCTGAACTCTGGATGGCTTAACACGATGAAGGTTTATTTCTCATCCCCACAAAATCTGATGTGGGTTGGCAGAGGCTCACTAAAATCAGGTGACCCAGAAATCCAGGCTGTTTCCCTAATGTGGCTCCAGATGGCAACGTGGGCCCTCCATGTTTGCTACTGAATGGAAGAGAAAGCATGGAGGAGGCACACTGACTTTCATATGCCTGGGCCTGGAGGTGAAAAACATCTGAGCAGGCTCAGAATTTTTTCCTACCTTTTGGTGCATGGTCAAAATCATAGCTACTGGCCACCTGACTAAACATGCCTGAAGACCTGAACAGGTGCCATTAGGCACACTGAAAAATCAACATTGTTCCTGGGACAAATACAGACATAGACACTGAATCACTGGAAGGATGGTGAGTTATCTTTCTTTTTTGTTTGAAGTTAACATGTTTGCCAAGAAACCATTTTCCACAGCCAAGAAGGACTCCAAGGTGGGATTTTAGGAATTCAGCCTCAGTAAACATTTGTTTACACAGAGATCTACTTGCTCTTTCCTCATCTACCACTTAGGAGGGTGGCTTTGGTTTTTGACCACTTAAGTTAAGCTCACTCATTAGTGTATGGATTCAATGGCCAGGCTCAAATAAGCCATTCCATTAAACTCCTACTGCAAATACTAGGGTTGTTTTTAGAAAGTTATCTTTAGCCTAAGGATTATGAACTAAGGCCCTGTAGATTCCATGCCATATCAGTCTACCTACCAGTGGATTTGATTAAAAAAAAACAACAACCATAAAACCTTTGAGAATGTTAGAACCCCTGGGGGGAGATGAGGACGTGTCTGAATTTCCCCATCAGAAGTGAGCAGTGACACGGAAGGCAGTTGCTCTTGGAGGGGTCCACAGTGAGGGGTGGGATCTGTCGGCGTTGGAATGCTTTAAGTTGGGGGGCAGCAGGTATGGGCTGTGTCTTCCACGGGGAGCAGGTGGCGCCTCCAGAGGAGGATGCAGAGAAGGGCTGGCCACAGGTCAGGTTCCAGTTTTGATGTGAGGGCACACTGGGAAGGGGAATTGCTGGGACTGGACACATGTGCTGGGACTGGGGCAGAGTCAGCTCCTGAGGAACTGTGAGCAAGGGACAGCAGGATCCTGGGTACATGAGGCCCACAGACAATCCCCAAATGGTGGTTTATTCTCATGTTCACTTTCCTTCTTTAGGCCTGCTTTAGCACTTTGGCCCCAGGATCCTTTTCATTCATGACGCTGTGAAGTAGTAAAAGGAAATGAATTAAGAGGCTCTACTTCCATTTCTGTTCCTTTACCAGTCCTGTGAACTTGAGAATATTTCAAATTCTCCATCTGCCAAGTAGGTTTGGTAAGCCCCATTGGTTGGAATGTATGTGAGGTATGCAAAGCACCCGGCAAAATGACAGGCAGATATTTAATGATGATATTTATCATGCTTACTCTGACACCAGAAGAAACTACCCTCATTTCTGGAAATTTTTTGTTTTATCCAGGAGATGTCAGAGACTATGCAGTGCTCTAGGACAAACAAAACCAAGTCAGCTTAACTGCTGCTTAACAAGTAACACAAAGTAAATATTCCTCATTAGAGAATATATTACTAATTCAGAGGCAGGGATTTCACCAGGATTCAACTTAAAGCCTGTGGAATTTGTGTCAAAGATCAGTAATTCCCCTCTCTCCCAAATGCCCTCTCAACAAATCACCCCTATTTTCATTTATTTCACCTCCACCAAAATCTAGATCTACTTTGGAGTTTTGGCAAATTACACTCAAAATAACCTAATTCATGGAGCAAGCAGGCTCTGGCTCCTCCAGCTCAGGGTGAAGAGGGCCAGCACTGTGGCTTCTGGGTATCCTGCCTCAAGGGCATCTTCCTTATTTCTGAGAAACTCACTGGAGAAGATACACAGAAAACACCTAGTTTGTGTACTGAGTTCACCTGCTCTGGGACAACAGGACAGGACACGTTTTATTCCTGAAACAGGTGGAGAGTCTCTCTGATTTATCCACAATCCCAACGTAACTGTCAAAGGCACTTTGTCCATTCCAGGTTTAGTCTCTCAACTGTGGGGCCCCCCATCTGAGGGGCTGGCCCTGCTTACGATGACCCCAACCCATCCACCTACTTTAGATTTACTTCCCACCAAGGGATTTACAAAGTCCCAAAATGTACAAAGTACCAAGTAACACAGCTCAGAGAATTTATACTTGCACTCATTTACCTCCCACCACACCAACCGCACTGTTCTTCCTTAGTTGCATTTTACCTATTAGAGTTTAGCACACCATCTTACTTACATAATAACTGCTCTTAGGCTCAAAAATCTAGAGGCAGGTGCAGGATCTTCTTTAGAACCTTCTGAAGAACAGATGCTCAATTAATGACGGGGATAAAGGTAAAGGAGGCACTAAGCAGGGAATGGAATTTATTATTATATAATTTTATCTGCATTCTTGAACAAGTTAAGGGAATGTAGGTATATATCTTTGAATTTTACAAAGAACTTTCACTTGCTTGAGAGTAAGACAAATGAACATTTAACAACATTTTAACTTGTTTTC